>CM060201.1:29531389-29549764 GCA_030562195.1 Nipponacmea schrenckii
GATAAAAGATGATGATCTATTCCATATTACCACTTAGTGGATTAAAGATAATGATCCATTTCAAATTACCACTTAGTGGATAAAAGATCAGTTTCTATTCTATATTACCACTTATTGGATAATAGATCATGATCTATTCCAATTTACCACTTAGTATAAAAAAGATCATGATCTATTCCAATTTATCACTTAGTCCTTAAAGGAGTGGGATCTATTCCAAATTACCACTAAGTGGATGATAGATCAGGATATATCCCAAATTACCACTTAATGTAAAAAAGATCGTTATCTATTTCAAATTATCACTTAGTGCATAAAAGATTAGGATCTATTCCAAATTAGCACTAAGTGGATGATAGATCAGGATCTATTCCAAATTACCACTAGGTGGATAAAAGATTAGGGTTCCACATTACCACTTATTGGATAAAAGATCATAATCTATTCCAAATTACCACTGAGTGGATAAAAAATCAGGATCTATTCCAAATTACCACTATGTGGATAAAAGATCATGCTCTATTCCAAATTACCATTTACTGGATAAAAAGATCAGGATCTATTCCATATTACCACTAAGTGGAAAAAAGATTTGGGTTCCAATTTACCACTAAATTACCGCTATTAGATCTATTCCAATTGCTGCCTATTAGATCAGGATCTATTCCAAATTACCACTTAATGGATGATAGATCGGCATTTAATATATTTAGATATTTAGTTAGTGAATGATAGATTGGGAGCTCCTTCAGATAATACTGATTCATATCTATCAATAGATCAGGATCTTTTTGAGATTATATCTTGTTTTCTACATGGTTGATGTTGGGATCAGGATATTTTACAGATAACCCAATGATGGATATATCTAGGTATCCCAAAAAGGTATTTGGTATTATCATATTATACACAAAATGCTCCAATATAGACGAAAGATCCGTGTCCCTATTTCACTAATCTTCCACTCCCTTCCCTTCCAAATTCCAAATCTAAAGGTTTTTTTTTTTCATTCCTTAATCATGGAACTTCCAAATAAGAGTCCAAGTTGCCGTTATTATTTTTTTTTTCCTATTTTTAGATGATATTTATATACATAATGTTAGACTATATTTATAATAATAATAATAAACAAAACACTACTATGTTTTTTTTATTTATAGGCGCATGTGCTTTTATTGATGTTCCTAAACAGAGACTTTGTTCAAAATCAAAGTAATATTCAATATATATATTTGAAATATTTGTACTCAAAATCCTAAGTATACTGTATTCTTATCTTAATTCATATTAACTATAAATGCTTCAAGGAGTCAGCATTACCATTTCAATTAATTTACCTTCATCATATTCATGATGGTCAATATTTGAAATAAAATGATACGAATGGAGTATTACGTCCTACTCTAGTTCTTCTGCAAGTTCTCATGTGATCCATTCATGATGGTCTATAATCGAATGGAGTTTAACGCCTTACCTTCTGCAAGTTCTCTTGTGATCTATTCATGATGGTCAAATATTTTTGACATAAAATGAAACGAATGGAGTTTTACGTCTTACCTCTCTTCTGCAAGATCTCTTGTGATCTATTCATGATGGTTAATATTTGACATAAAATGAAACGAATGGAGTATTACGTCCTACTCTTCTGAACTCACTGGACTTTTGAAGACGGGCAACGCCATGCATTGGACAATGAGGAAATTCGAGACAGTGGCATTATCCCACTATTTTTGCGATTTCTAGAGAAAAGGATATTTGAAATAATAATCAATTTGGTACTTTAGTACATTTTTGGGTCTCAGTACTCTATTTTGTAATTTGTGTCATAAACATTTTTTCAAGTAACAAATTGGTAAAGTTTTCGTTTTGTTATAGAGTTGACATATTTTTGTACCAATCCGTATGTTACAGATAAAACCTCAATGAAATTAACGACTGATTGATTAAACATGTAGGTGTACTCCCTCGTGTCTTAATTAACCAGTCGGGCGCCTTTCTTCATTTTTTTTTTGTCTGATTACAGGCTTTTAGACGTTTTAATTTAAAAATTTCGCCGTAATTTGATCTTTGCATAAGTTGGTTTATTTCTAAAACTAATAGGACTAGATCGTATGAAGGTGTATCATTACACCTACGACAGACCGTTTTTAGCACTCATAAATAAAAGTCTTTTTTCAACTTTGAATTTAACATAGTATAATATATGGCGTATTCATTTCATGGCGGCTTGAATTTGTCATGGGAGCAGCGATGTCTTAGTGAGAAATAAGCTTGCTCGGTCTCGGGTTCAATCCCAAAATAGGTCGAGATACATAACTTTCCAATCCCGGGTTTTATTTAAGAATGCACGTCGGTATTATTACGTTGAAGAGACATTTTGTCGTATGGGCTGTACACGTTAAAGACATCTGAAAAAAGGGCTCTAGCCACTACCACAGTCCTGGTAAAGTTTCTCTCATTGCCCACAGATGATGATACATTTTAACTTTAATACTTCGTGGTAGCTTTAATATTTTACCGTAGCTAAACAAATATTGTGAAAGCTTTTATATTGCTAAAACTTCGAAATGAATTATACTCCATGATAGCTTTAGTATTACATGATGGCTTTAACATTCCATGATAGCTTTAACATTCCATGATAGCTTTGATATTCTATGATAGCTTTGATATTCTATGATAGCTTTAATATTCCATGGTAGCTTTGATATTCTATGATAGCTTTATTATTCTATGATAGCTTTAATATTCTATGATAGCTTTAATATTCTATGATAGCTTTAACATTCCATGATAGCTTTAATATTCCATGATAGCTTTTATATTCTATGATAGCTTTAACATTCCATGATAGCTTTAACATTCCACAATAGCTTTTATATTCTATGATAGCTTTAATATTCTATGATAGCTTTAACATTCCATGATAGCTTTGATATTCTATGATAGCTTTAATATTCCATGATAGCTTTAATATTCCATGATAGCTTTAATATTCCATGATAGCTTTAACATTCCATGATAGCTTTATCATTCAATGATAGCTTTAACATTCCATGATAGCTTTGATATTCTGTGATAGCTTTGATATTCTATGATAGCTTTAATATTCCATGATGGCTTTAACATTTCATGATAGCTTTAACATTCCACAATAGCTTTTATATTCTATGATAGCTTTAATATTCCATGATAGCTTTAACATTCTATGATAGCTTCAATATTCTATGATAGCCTTAACATTCCATAATAGCTTTAATATTCTATGATATCTTTAACATTCCATGATAGCTTTAACATTCCATAATAGCTTTTATATTCTATGATAGCTTTAACATTCCATGATAGCTTGAACATTTCACAATAGCTTTTATATTCTATGATAGCTTTAATATTCCATGAAAGCTTTAACATTCTATGATAGCTTAAATATATTCTATGATAGCTTTAACATTCCATAATAGCTTTAATATTCTATGATAGCTTTAACATTCCATGATAGCTTTAACATTCCACAATAGCTTTTATATTCTATGATAGCTTTAATATTCCATGATAGCTTTAACATTCTATGATAGCTTTAATATTCTATGATAGCTTTAACATTCCATAATAGCTTTAATTTTCTATGATAGCTTTAATATTCCCTGAGAGCTTTTATATTCCATGACAGCTTTAATATTCCACGATAGCTTTAACATTCCATGATAGCTTTAATATTCCATGATAGCTTTGATATTCCATGAGAGCTCTGATATTCCATGATAGCTTTAATATTCCATGATAGCTTTGAGATTCCTTGATGGCTTTGATATTCCATGATAGCTTTGATATTCCATGATAGCTTTAATATTCTATGACAGCTTTTATATTCCATGATAGCTTTGATATTCTATGATAGCTTTAATATTCCATGATAGCTTTAATATTCCATGATAGCTTTAGTATTCCATGAGAGCTTTAATATTCCACGAGAGCTTTAATATTCCATTATAGATTAAATAGTTTGTGGTAGCTTTCACAATTTTTATTAGCTTTAAAATATTGTGGTAGCCTTGATATTTCTGATTTCGCCCTCACGTTAATATTCCGTTGTAGCTTTAATTTTCCAGAGTAGCTTCAAGTTTTGAGCATAGTTTTTAAGAAGCTTTCACATTTAATTGTACCCATTTTGATAGCTTTAAAATTTCTTATTTCGCGATAGTTTTAATAATCAATCATAGCTTATATTCCATGATAACTTTGATATTCTATGATAGCTTTATTATTCCTTGAACGCTTATTATCGCATGATAGCTTTAATGTTCATTTCTATATGCCTATATTTTGTATGGTAAATTAAATATATAAATGTAAGCTAACAAATTTAGTATTGCATCAGAATCTTGACATCTTATAACAGTTTTAACAAATGAAAGAGGTGTCTTATCCATCAATTTACACTTATTTCTGTGATAAGGTGAAAATTACACAAACTAAGACATTTCTCATATATATTGCTTACTGAGATTGCTGATATAGGTTTCTATTTTCATCCTTAAATAAATGTAGTTATTACTATTTATTTCAGAAATCGAAGCTGGGTTATTGATGTTATATTTTCAGAATCACAAGGAATGATATTGAGTAACTTACACCTTATCATAATGATTCCAGTTTTAATATTTCATATTATTGCCATGTTTGTATATTATAGAATATTAAAGCAATAGTGGGATATTAATCCCACGAGGTAGTATATCTATAAACACAATGATCTAGAAAGCTTAGCTAAAAATATCAAAATAAAATCTTAAAACTCTATTTATTGAGACTATAAAAAATATCAGACATTGCATAGCAGTGTTTTTCAGTGTGATCTGCAATTATAAACTCTTTGAAGACATGTATTGAAAACGATGAAAATAATTGCAAAAGCTAGATATTTTTTACCAGTTCGTATATGAGATAAATGATATTTTTTATAATTTTTCTTACAATTACTGAACAAATGAAGAACAAGTTGTTCTTGGTATGTTACGTTGTGTCATTTAACATGGTCTGGATAAAATTTCTCGTGACTAAATTTCCAGTAACAAACACTGGCATATAATGGCTTTATATTGTGTTATGATGAAAATCTGTACATGTGTTTATTACGAAATTATTATGAAACATTCTTTCTCAGTGATTGGAAGAACGCATGATAAATTGTACTTGACACAATTCTTCAACAATAAACAAATTTGGCATTTGGAACGAGCTTTTGATTATATTTTTAAACATCCAATTTATAAACTTAGACATAACCTGTACCTTTTTCGGTTTAAGCCCGAGGTATTTTATACTTAAAAGAAAACGGATGCATTAGACTAAACGAATATATATCTTAAAGGGATTATTTCAACTAATTCATGATCTTATCTACCCTTTCTGTTTCACCATTTTTATTAATTTGTATGTATTTATATTACATCGTATCACTTTGAATCACTTTTAACGTCTGTCTAAGTCCAATCTGTAAAGGAAATTACCATTTAACGAAAGTCATTCACCATGGGACCACTTTTCCATGTGACCAACCTTTCCGTTTCCTCTATATACCTCAAATACTGTTACTGATTTTGTATGTTATCAATTTTTTACTCTAATGATATTACTGCAGTGACTGGTTTTCCCTGTGATAAATTTTCTGTGTCCCAATTACTGTGACTATTAAATCTATTTGTACTTCTACCAAATTACTATGAGTAAATTTCTCTATACACGAATCATTCTGGCGAGTTCTCCAATTTGACTAATTTTTCTTTTGACTTAATTACTGTGAGCGATTCTCCTTGTGACTTAATAACTGTGACCAATTTTCTGTATACCCCAAACATTGTGGCCAATTTTCCATTTGACCAAATTACTGAAACTAAATTTCCCTGTGACCAAATTACTGTGACCAATTTTCTCTCTGACCAAATTACAGAAACCAAATTTCCCTCTGACCATATTACTGAAACCAATTTTCCCCCTAACGAAACTACCGAAAACAAATTTCCCTCTGACCACATTACCGAAACCAATGTTCCCCCTGACAAAATTATTGTGATCAAATTATACTATGCTGTGAACAGTTTTCTCTATACCCTAATAACTGCGGTCAATTTTCTATTTAACCGATTATCTCTTGTAATCAATTTTTCATGTAACCAATTTTCCATGTAAACCCAAAAGACAGCATGTATGCTTATAAGAAATACTTAACAGTGCCTTTGTATCCTGACACGTATGTATGATCAATGGCGCTAGATTAGCACTGAAATGTTTAACAGGTGTGCTAATGATAAAGGCACATTGTTCATTCTTTAAATTAGACATACATGTTTACTATTGAGTAAAAGAGCCCGAGGGTGAATCCTTTCATAGAATACAGAGAAAATACAAACATTTCTCTTAGGTTGAGGGTTACACTTTATATTGCATGCTCATATCATTCATACGTCACCCCTGCAGAAAGAATCTTATGTAAGACTTTCATTAAAGTAACACTATACAAGAATTGGAATTTACACATTTGTAAAATATTGTCTCGTCTGAATTCTTCATTTGATTTCATGTTCTCTTGAAATAATTCAATGATGTTTTTTGTTAAGAAAGTCAGCTTAACGAGCAAATTCGAGAACTATTGGGAGACTAAGTCGCCTGGTGCATGGTGCAACAAAAAAAAACTGAAATGACGTCCTACTCATCTGCACCTTATGGGCGCATGGTGCAAACAGAAGCCTAATTCTTGAGAGGTTTTCTAATTTATTTTATGTTCATCCGGGACACTGGTAGCTCCAATTCGCACCATTCTAATTTTCAATAGGAAGTCTGTCCTTCCTGGAATTTCACCAAGTATTTAATGATGTCACTGATCTCGAATGTCTTATGTGATAAAAGGATATTTTTCCGATTTATGACGTCATCTAACATTTGGTTTTTCAGTGGTGGAATTGCAGGAAACACAGACGTCCGATTGAAAATATTGGAATGTACGGTGGCTGGTATACGCCACCAAATTTACAAAATGCATTTTTTTTTTATGTGGTAGTGATTTTGACTTTTGTATTTTAAACTTGACTTTTCACCTGGGTGAAAATACTTTCCACCTTGGTGAAAAGTCCAGACTTAAACATCAAATTTTTCGATTTTTCACCGGGGTGAAAATACTTTCCACCTGGGTGAAAAGTCTCGACTTAAACATCAAATTCAAAATTCACCCAGGTGGAAAGTATTTTCACCCAGGTGAAAAGTCGAAAAATTTGATGTTTAAGTCTGGACTTTTCACCCAGGTGGAAAGTATTTTCACCTCGGTGAAAAGTCGAAAAATTTGATGTTTAAGTCGAGACTTTTCACCCAGGTGGAAAGTATTTTCACCCCGGTGAAAAGTCGAAAAATTTGATGATTAAATCTGGACTTTTCACCCAGGTGGAAAGTATTTTCACCCAGGTTAAAAGTAAGTTTAACATACAAAAGTCAAAATCACTACCACATAAAAAAAAAGCATATTGTAAATTCTGTGGCGTATAACAGCCACCGTAGGAATGTTGTTAATGAGTTGTGTCTGTGTCCTCGATTTTTTTTTATGAAAAACCTCTTTACAATCCCTTCAAGGTGTCACCAATATACTGTGTAGAATTTGGTAGTCGAAGCTGTAAAAGCTCATCTTATTAGAACGCCTACACAATGACCTCTTACGATTTATTTCTTTTACTTGGAATGATGCAGGATATTGGACTAGCTATTTTCATTTGTCGGCATAATGAGATTGCACCACATATAATATTACATTTATTCTCTGAAAAGCTATACAAATGTACCAAGAAGCCAGGGAAAATTGCGTAGGCAATGAAACCAGTTTAAAAATGCAGTGGTCTATTTCAGTCGATGAGAATTTGTTCAATTTATGATCAAAGCTTTTAGAAGAATTTTTTTCATCAGAAAATGGAAATATAACGAAAATAAGAGGATAAAATTATAATTTATACCTCTCAACATGTAAAACCTCGTTACCTTTTATATCAGTGGAAACTTGCGTTTCAAACTTAAAGGCATGGTTCGGAGATTGTTTTTGGTCTTGAATATTAAATAGTCTTCAGAAGTATTAGAACTGCTAACACATTGAAATCCCTTCCAATATACCTCGCTCCATTTCTTTAATTTATGTCATGTCTATATTGCAGAGTGTCAAGAAAAGATGAAATGCCATTTTTATAATGATAATTATGAACACAAAATAATTTGAAGGCTCTAATTTGGACGGTGAGCGTTGAGTACTAATACAGATTTGCTTAGCTAAACTCCCGTTTCTGAGACTAAGGTATAATTAATCAAACAGATGGTGATTCTTTTCCTATATATTGGCATAAAGTATCATAAGTATTATTTGTTCAATTTAAGCCAAATTTTGACATATTAACGTGTTCTCAAAAGAAGCGTTCATTATACGCGAAGATGTTCAATATCAACACAACTTGTCTAAATTACGATACTCTGTGTTCTAAACTAAACGCATCGAGGAACTGGACGCGTTTAAAATTGGTGTTCACCGAGGGGGGAAAGGGGGGTGGGAATTTTTGGGGGCTGAGTATTGGCTTCATTTTGTTTTTGATACTTAACTGGTGTTTCAGACTTTAAAGTACATGTACACAATTGCATTATACATAGATATATATCAGTTAGTTGAAAGCGGACTTGTCATTGACGACCTCTTACATATTAATACTGTTTCTGTTATCTTATTGAAGTTGTAATTTGTTATTGATTAAGACACAAATTAGGTGACCTGCCCTGAAATATGTTGATCTTAACACACTCAGCAAACGGTATAGCCCTATAGCATACATGTTCCTTTTACCCATACGAGAATATATATCGAGATATTATTAAAATTTGAAAAAAAACAAGTCACCTTCAAAGTCGAGAACAGTAAATTCAACTAGTGCATGTGTCTGCTTGCAACCCGTTTTTATGTTTTGATGATGTACCCCTGTTTTGACAAAATCGACTCTAAATTGTAGGTTTTTCAATGAAGAGGGAATTAAGGCAAATTTGTCCTTTCAATTTCAATTTCTTAGCTGTATTATTTTGCTGACGTGAAATGATAAATCAGAGACAGTAGCCAGTATTCTTCCATATAATTTAGAGTGGACATTCTGCTGAAGACAGGTGCAAAAAGTCAGAGGCTTTTTTTTTAAAGGGGGGGGGTGCTGAGGGGATTGTCCCTGCTTCGTTACAAACTTCAAACTTCTTATCATTCTAATAGGACGGATTTTCCCATCCGCACGATGGAAGGTAGAAGCTATAAATTGCTACCTTGTACTCAGATAGGCAAGCGGGCAGTTGTCTCACTCCGTCAGAAACCATTGCTTCCAAGAAAATTCTACATTAATATACGCTGCAAAAAGTCTTGGGAAGTAACTTCGTATGTGTTCTTTGCTATAACAAGTTTTTTTTCCTCCTTGGTAATAAGAATGAAGAAGAATCGACAGCTCTATTATACTTATTTTATCAAAGACTGACAAAGATAAAAAAGGTTAAGGAATATTTTATAATTTGGAAGAGTTAATGCTTTGTCCTTGTGAGCTTGCCTAGTGCTTCTATAACGATGTGTAACGATACTAAAAAATGAAACGAATGGAGTGTAACTTTCTCTCCGACACTTCATGCGGTTATGAGGGCGGGTAACGCCATGCAGGTTGCAATGAGGGACATTTTGCCAAGACAGCGTCATTTGCTTACCCTTTTTGCGATTTACATCTGTCGCAGAATCTTTAACGTTCAAAGCCTGTAGCATACGGGGCCTCGGTATCGTCCCACCCGAACGACTAAAAACTCTTTCCATGTCAGTACCTTCGACCTACATCGCCGACAAAGAGAAACCGGGTTGATAATTCAAAAGTTGATCTCGTATTGCCGGGATTGAACCGTGGACCTTCAGGTTATCGAGCTTACCATCAACCCTTACGTACCGATACAAAGCTTTACTCTAGTTTCATATACAATTGTCAATTTCTTTAAATCTTTCGTGGTTATTAGTGTACCTCATTGGGTAAAATTTTAAACTCTTGGTCTCATTGCTGTTATAGACCTATATTTCATTACACAGAGAGTTCTAGCCAGTTGAAAATAAGTTTAATATGCTTAACCACGCCCCTATTTTAATTTACATAACCCTATTTCTCTATAAATTCGATTTGAAATATGTAGGTGTATATTGTTAAAGTTGGTGCTTCATTCTGATGCTATTTTAGGTAAGTTTGATTTTTAATTCATTAAGCCTGTTATTTTACATTTTTAGTTCTAAATCATAACTGGAGAGGGACTCCAGATAATATATTACAATGTTGCAATTTTAGAAGACAAATTTCTTGTTCGGCAAGGATTTAAAATGGGATGAATTGTAATTATAAGACTAGAAAGAGGCCAAATCGGTACAGGCTTCCACAAAACCTCACCAGCAACATAGTTTTTTTTAACAAACAATTAGTTATCTTATTATTGCAGTATATACTGTTGACAATTATTTGCGCTTGTTTAAATTTTTAAGTCTTCGGGATATTTTACAAATTCGGATATCACATGAAAACGTCCTCGGTCAGAAAGACTAAAAAATCGAAACTTAATTTCTGCCAAAGTTCGTTCACAACTTCAGGATCAAAATATTTTACTTCAGAAACGAAATATTTTAAAAGCGAATTTCTTTGGTCAAATCTTTTCACTTTTTATCTTTGGTTGAATCTGACGCCCTAAATAATCTGTAGATGGTTTGGGCCAAATGCCCCAGCAGCCCCAATATAAATCAAGGCATTTTCTGGTCCTGAAAATGTGCACGACCTATGGCGGGAATTTAGTTTCGATTTTTTTGTCTATTCTGGCAATATTCTGGAATTCCGAATTTTACACTCACAAGATTGCTCATTGTCATTAAGTTTTTTGTCACAAGCATTTAAAAACTACAGTACTATCCAACTAAAATATTAAAGCGATATTAGGTTTTAGAAAGACCAGTAAGAGTACCTGCTGCCATAAATAACGTAAAAAAATAAATAAATATAAAAAAGTAAAAGTAATTATCCATAAAGATGCATTTAATTATTGAAAAACGCTTAATAAATTGATTAAGCGTTTTTCGAAAAATAACTAAGTTTTGTGAGTTTTCCAGATTTTAAGGAAATCTGTTAGTTTATGACACCAGGTAAGTTCACTGATGAACTAAAATTTGATGTTCATGCTAAGACCTATTATCCCTTTAAAGAGACATATGACTACACTATACACCGCCTCGACTTATTATTATTTCTCACTACTTGAAGAATTATTTGCAATATTTTGTACTCTATATTACCAGTGACATCGCCTAATTCTAGTTTCACTTTCAATACTTGGGGACATCGTGCAAAATAATATTAGGGGAGACTTACAAAAACTGTTCAAACGACGGAAAAGAAGGCACATTTTTTGACAGATTTTGACGAATGTACCTTAGTGTCCATAAAATAAAACAAAAAAATCAGAAAATATTTGATATGAGTTACTGCCTTGAAATTTATTATTATTTTTCACTTTGTAGTTTGTAAACACTCAATAGTAGACACAATTCTTGACGGATTTTGTTAAATCGTGGTGAAATTGTTTATTATCGACCAAATATTTAATATGAGTTATTGCCCTTTTTTCGAAATAAGTTAAATTTTTGGCTTATCAACATTGCAGAAACCAGAATGTGATTGTGAGATTTAAAGGGATAATAGGCGTTAGAATACACTCGTCCTACGGCTTATATTTGTGTTTCATATTGACTATTAGTTAAATAATTATGCATCCCACACTTTACCAAATTTTAAAAAGCCACAATAAAAATATATTCGGAATTTTTAAAAAAAAGTGAGCCAGCGACGATTCCAATCAGTTTGAGAATAAAAGCGTCTGGTAAATCAACGCTAAAACATCATTGTGGAATTCAACAGTAGGGGTCAAGGACGCGTGAAAACTCACATGTAAGAGTTACTTCCCTTTATATTTACACGATTTGAAAATCGCTTGATGGATGGCTCAAGCGTTTTATGATTAACTACTTTATTTTGGGGATTAATCGGATTTTAGAGGGATTTTGATGTATAGGTAAGTCCACTGATGGGTATATACTGTTATTGTCCAAATTTGAGTGAACTTAAAATTTTATGTTCGTTCTAACGCCTATTATCCCTTTAAAGGATATGTGAAAAGAAATATGAAAATCGTTGAATTTGATCAAAAGCATTTATTTTTAAAAGTAAACTAACATATCTATCAATTCCAACAAATTTTTTTTTTTCAAAAAACGTTCAGAGTAGAAAAAAAGGCTTTCAAAGTAGGCTTCTTTAGCATGAGTCGAACGTTAATGAGCTAGGCGATCACGTGACCGCATGACGTCAGAGATGCCCAACTAAAATAAAAACAAATGGAGAACTAAGCCTAGCTAATATTATTATAACCTTCGGGAGTTTAGCGCTTTAATTTCTGATCATATGTGGGCAATGGAGGATTTATCAGCTGGTATAGAGTCATTAGAAATTAAGCCATATCAATTCGAACCATTAAAACGCTCCATATCTGACGAAACTGCCAAGCTTTCAGACTCCCCCCAGTCGGATTCTTCCGATCCATCAGAACTTGACACAGATACGGAAGAAGAGGATGATCCCCGTCTTGGAAATACGACATGGTAGGCAAAAACTTTTCACAAACTCTTTTAAATTGGCTCTCAACAATAAAATTGATCGGAAGAGGCCTTTGCTGATTCAAATTCGTAGTAGGCCTATAGGTTCTTTTTTTTTATCTTCATTACGACAGTTGCCGTTCAGTGCAGTGGCTAAAAACCACGTCGTGGTAAATATAATTAGGCTAGGCCTTGTTGCGATTTTCATAAAATTTTGAAGTTAGAAGAGTACAGTCGGCATTTTCATGGGTTGATTTTGATCTTGAATATTTGTAAAGAGCCTTCAGAAGTACCAGAAATGTAGGCCTACGTAAATTGCATCAGGCATATTCGAAATTTCTCCTTTGGCTTTACTGCCTTTAGGATAATTTGAATAGGCCTACTAGGCTACCGTTTTCACACCTAGCTGGCACTTTTAAAATCAAATCATTGTAATATTGCAGTGGAAATCTCGACTAGGCTTATATAGCGGGATAATTGCTTTCGTTTGCAATCTGCGTGTGTGTGCTGTTGTGTGCTAATATAAAATGTTACCACGCTGTGGAAAAGAGCCACTGCCACAAATAAATGGCGTTACATAATTTGTTCTAAAATGGGGAACTCGCCACTAAAGTCTTTAAAAGATCTTATTCACATCCCACAATTTTGTTTCGGGACATGTTATACATTATTTAAAGAGGCATAAGTGAATAATTTTCTGGAGAAACTGTAATTTAGAGCCGAATTTATCATTATGGACGTAGGCCTTTTTCTCACTGATAGGCCGAGGAGGGTCTAGTGTTGCAGTGTAGTGATCAAAACGAAATTCAGAAAAATGGAAACGATGGATCGTTTAGATTAGCTTAGGCCGAATATAATTGAATTATGTTTCTTTTTTCCCCTAGGTGTTCATGTGGCATGTGTCAGCCCATGCAAAACAGTTGGGAATGCATATGTTGCAGGGAGTTGAGACCTGTGGAGGCCAAATTCGACAACCATGAAGAGGACTTGGACTGCATAACAGAACTCGATGCATTCCATTCAAACTGTCTTAACAAAGATGTCATTGAAGTCAATATGTATCAGTTTGTTGAGCAGGAGGGTCCCTAAGTGGTTCACGAAAAATGGTTGGCACGGCACCTGCCTTGAGCTTTGGATTGGCGTTCACATATCCATATTGGGCTAGTAAGACTGGGTTCCGGTCATACGCATCGTCTGCAAAATGATCGGAACACAGCCTGGAATATTTAGTGGGGGAAAAATTCTTCCGCTTCAGTTTGACAATCCAAGTTTTCACAAGATGTTCATCTTTAGGAAAGCGGAACATATGAACACCAGAGCCCTTTCCTCCGCGATTATTACAGCCATAGGCCACACACTGCGGCATAACGTCAATGTAAACAATATGGCGGGTGAATTAGATTGGGCATCTCTGACGTCATTTACAAAAGGTCACGGAAACGACCTTTCATTTTTGCATATTTCAGACCTGTGTTTTTAAAAGGATTTTTAGCTATTTTAGAATTATTTCTAATTTTTTTTATTGGTTGCAATCGATAGATGAATGATTTTACTTTTCAAATAGGTGGTTTCAAGCCTTTTTTGAAAATCTCTTCACATATTATCCCTTTAAACTAGACTTTGTGAAAGCGTTCATACTGAGCTGAGAAGAAACATAAATGTCCAAAAACAAAAATCCAAAAGAAATACAATGATTATTGGGAACATTGTAAGTTTCCAACTATAACAGTCCCGGGCATCCAACATTTTCCGGGCTGACGGATCTTGTAGATCAGACGCCATTTTTATGAATTTAAAGCCCGCCAATGACATTTGCAGATATCTAAAACATTCTCTTCTGAAATATAGTTCTGAATCGGAAAACTGTTCTATACATATTTTCAATTTAACGATTTTGAAGAGGTGGGGGGGGGGAGGTTAATTTGATTTGTAGCAGTATCACATACATCACAAAGTCCATTTATCAATACAAATCACTTCGTCAAATCACCATAGCCAATATTTTGTCATCAAGAACTGTAGCGCCATCTAGTGCTCGGAGGTTCGTGTAGGGTGACGCGATTTTATCTTTTTTTTAAAAGCGTCAGCGAAGTACCCACTCACTCTATATCCCCTTATTATTGCTTCCTCTAAATAACTGAATGCCCCTTTACATGTATTTTTGGATGAGATTTGACTTTCGATTTTAAAAACTTTGTGACCTTTTAATATAGACTATAGCTGAGTTTCAAACACGACAAATTCTAAACACACATGGATTTGAATTTCGATGGTGTAGCCTGCTGTGAACACTATAATAACTGATAAGCTTAGCTAAATAAATTCCTGTTTTTGAGACCAATGTATGATTGGTCAGTCGGATAGCGAATCTGTCCTTTTAAACCAACAGCTCCACCTCAACAATACCTACTATATAACGGATATCTATAGCGTCAAGGAACATGCTCAACCTTCCACAGCACCTGAAGCTATTAGCAACAAGGGTTGAGAACTCAACATCTGTACGAAAGTGCACTGTTATTAAGTGCTGTGACCTCTATCTGTGGCTTGAACTACTTTCGTTTCATGAAAATGAGTGGGAATTGAAATTCTCTTCGATGATTCTTTAATCTTTTATTCTACACATGACAAGTTGAAATTGAACTAATTTACGGCAATTGGAAGAAATTGTCTCGTGAATTTGTCGCTGCTCTCTGCTCTTTCTTAATGAGCTGAAATTGCACCATAATCATTTCTTTTCTTTGTTATTTCAATACATAAAACATAAAAATAAGACTATTGAATTATGTTTTGCAGTGATTTGTTTGGAGAGGTATTAGAATAATGATTCCAAAGGGATTGTTAAAGAGGTTGGCTAAATTTCTATGAGTACCGGAGACACTGATAGCTTCAGTTTGCACCATTCTAATATTCAATTGGACGTCTGAGATTCCTTCAATTCCACTAAAACTAAATGGTTTTGTTATTAATTACAAAATGTATAATCATATATTAAGGCCTTCGTGATAAGTGACCTCATCTAACTCTTAATTAGAGTGGAATTGCAGGAACCGCTGTCTAAATGATGCTATCAACTCCGAACCTTTTTAAAATCCATTTATTATCTCTGAATTTTCATATTTTGTTCAACAAGTTCATAATCAGCTTTCGAAATTTCTCTTTACTAAATATCAGCGACATATTAGCCTAGCTGTTACCATACCCTTCTATGAAATAATAACTGTTTATTTTCAATCACCGTAACCACTACTTGTCAAGAAAATTAAAAGGATAAACAACGACTTGGTTAATTCCATTTTTAAGGATTTGTACATTCAATTTGAAATTGAAGACATATTACATAATAGATACTAGTATCTTCTACAATATGTAAAATGTTCATCGTTAATAGCGAAGACATACACAAAATACCACAAACAATTCAAATTTTGTGACTTATCTATAATGACTTTTTACGGTTTTTATGTTGGCATCTATTTAATTGTAGACAAACAGGGGTCAGAATAAGAATTTAATTTCAATCAACTGACCAAAGCTCAAGTATGATGCTCGTCTAAATACTGTGAATTTGACCCGGATGTAATAAATTTCTTTGTTATTAAATCATGCATGTAATAAATTTCAGAATGTTGAATTTGAGTAATGTATGACATAAAGGTGAATGTACGCGTTCAAAAATCTTATTTGAAGTATGAATAATAGAATGGGAAATCCAAAAATATAGTTAATTGTTATGGTTTAAGAATATTAAAACACGTCTTGCATACTATGCCCATTTCATTGAAAAATATTCAGATTATATTAGTGCTGGCACGATATATCGCTGATTCGATGTATCGCGATACTACCACGCGTATTGTTTCGCGAGGTCGTGTATCGATACTTGACGATACATGCATAGCTTTCATAAAAATGTTGGTAATATTTTATTTACTATTCGGTGTATGCAAGCTTATCCCATCATAAATTCATTTCGGCGACTTCCCTGAAATCCACAACCGACCGAATCGAAAATAAATTAAAGAGCATTTCAGGCATTAAACATTATCTTAAAAGGCTTAATATTTTTGACATTAAAACCAGGCATAATTTTAATTCGTATAAATTTATGTATAAAACTCTGAACAACTTGTCTCCTACCTACCTTTCAAGCCTCTTTAACTATAAAAAGACGCCTTATTCTTGCATAAATTCAAAACCTGTGGTGCAAAAACCACGAATCAATTTGATTAAACAAAGTATTAAATACAAAGGATCAATTTTATGGAATGGTCTAGACGAAAATTTTAAATCAGCATCAGATTTTAAGACTTTTCGAAGGATGATTCTTGGTAATCTTTCATTAACATAAGCGTGCTTCCTGTTACACAGGTATTCTTTTCACCAACTATAGGCTTTCTTGCAGATGGCTATCTTAACAATTGTGTTTCTCCATGATTTAATGATTTAAGTAATTTATTAATTTTATTTTTCCCTCTCTCACAGGTATATCACCACCAACAATTCTATTTTGGCCTATCTTGAACCATTTTGAAAATCTAAATTATTACTGTCGGGGGATGAGTAAACATCCTTAAAGCTGGTCTTGAGCATGGACAAATCCTACCTCCCCTCCATAGAAAAATAAGAACATAAAATGGAGTAGGGTTGGGTAGCCCGCTCGCGGCACATGCACTGGCAATTCTTTTTTTTTTTTTTTTTTTTTGAGAAATGTATGTTTTGATGTCTGATCGTCTCATGCAGATGTAGTTGTCTATTTCTTGGTTTTCGTGGTCATGTACTTGATCGCAGGAGGATGAATCTGTCCATTTTATACACATGTACTTATGTATTTTAAAACGAATTGTACGTTGAAATGATATATGGTTTTTGCTGTCATGTGCTTGATCGCCGGAAGATAAATCTGTCCATTATTTACACATGTACTTGTGTATTTCAAAACATCTTGTACGTTGAAATAATTCGTGTTTTTTTTTTTTTGCGGTCGTGTGCTTGGTCGCTGGGGGTAGGTTTGTGCGTTTTATGCACGTGTGCTTGTGTGTTTTGGACGGGTTGCGCATTGGAGTGTTGTTGTTGCTATATATTATATCCATTTTATAAACAAATTGTAGGTTGAAAATCTGTCCATTTCATGCACATATACTTGTGTATTTTTAAACAAATTGTACGTGGAGTATTGTATATTTATTTTGTGGTCATGTGCTTGGTCGCCGGAACATAGATCTGTCCATTTGATGCACATGTACTTGTGTATTTTTAGTATTTTAGACGAATTGTATATTGAGATATTATGTATTTTCGTTTTTGTATTTTTTATTTTTTATTTTTTTCTTCCAATGTATTGCCCCATGGTCTGAATATGAGACAGGACCATACCCTTGTGTATTGGGCCAAATTCTGACCCATGTAAAATAAAGAGTTTATTATTACATGTATTATTATTATATTTCCATAACATGTCGCAGGGAAGTCCTACGAACCAGTCGTCTGTATATGTTCATCTTTGTTTCTGTTTTTAATTAGTTGCGATATATCTAATGTAAAATCTATATAGCCAACACAGATCAAATCTCGTGTTAGTGTTCCGTGTTAGTGTTACGTGGTTAATTTGGTGTTATAATACAGTGTACTTCGAGTCATCCAGAATATATTGGGACCCCAAAATA